>CM053987.1:25586302-25603171 GCA_028641955.1 Protonibea diacanthus | reverse complement strand
AATAATTACTGCCTGACTCTAGCCCCGTTGCCCCCATAAATTATTATTGACACTGCTCAGCAAATTCAGTATTAATACAACAATCTGTGTCATCATTGCCTTTTTAATGGGCTCTTATTTTGAAGGGACTCTTATTTTGAAAGACTTTTGTCTTGTGTTTGTATGTGTGTGCTTGTGTGTGTTCTTGTGTCTGTCAAGAAGAGAATTTTACGAAGTCTTTTATTTTGAAGGGACTCTTATTTTGAAAGACTTTTGTCTTGTCTGTGTGTGTGTGTGTGTGTTTGCGTGTGATCTTGTCTGTTAATCAAAGTTTTACAAACTCTTTTATTTTGAAGGGACTCTTATTTTGAAAGACTTTTGTTGTGTGTGTGTGTGTGTTTGTGTGTGTACGTGTGCGTGTGTGTGTGCGCGCGCGCATGTGTGTTTGCCTTTTCTGTCTGTGTGTGTGTCTCATGCAGTCTGTCTCAAACCCAGAGACGCAGAAAGTCTCTGAATGAAGCCCCTCGAAGGTGGCCAAAAACAGCCTATAAGGTGTGCCGCAAACCAAAAACCGTAATGACCGTTGGCTTCCTTGTCATGTCGACCAGTTCCTTGCCGATTTTCAGGCGAAAATTGTCTAAACTCTGGCCGGTGTCGTCAGGTAAAGAGCAGGGAGTACCTACTCTTCTGGAAATTTCTCCTGTCAAATTAACATGAGAGTACATTGGGCAGGAGATGGGTGTTGCTGCCGCATCTGTGCGTCTCCCAACAAAACTATACATCTGACAGCTTTATGACAGTGAATATGAGTGAGACGACAAATTTTCCTCCGTTTCTAGCTATAAATGATTTCTGTAGCTTGACATTTGCAGACGCAGTCGCAGTTTACAAATTTATTATTATTATTTTTTTTTTTTTTACTCTCACTGCACTCTAGCGATGACATCACTCACTCTAGCTCTCGAAAATTCTCGCAATACACACCCATTCATTTTTTGGTGTGGTTTTTGGCATTTTTTGGCAAAACCGTTTGCCGAAACTCTTTGAAAATAACATTGCCTGCGAGCCCGGCCGAGCCGGTCGTTTTGACACCCGTTTTGTGTATGTGCGACAAAAACTCTGGGATTTTTAGTGAGCCAAAAAAGGGCGTAAGAATAATAATAATAAGAAGAAGAAGCGCGGTGGATAACATATAGTGTGCGCTTTCAGGCACACTCAATAATAATAATAATAATAAGAATAAGCGTGGTGGATAACATATAGTGTGCGCTTTCAGGCACACTCAATAAACGCGGTGGATAACATATAGTGTGCGCTTTCAGGCACACTCAATAATAAGCGCGGTGGATAAGATATAGTGTGCGCTTTCAGGCACACTCAATAATAATAAGCGCGGTGGATAACATATAGTGTGCGCTTTCAGGCACACTCAATAATAAGCGCGGTGGATAACATATAGTGTGCGCTTTCAGGCACACTCAAATAATAATAAGCGCGGTGGATAACATATAGTGTGCGCTTTCAGGCACACTCAATATTAAGAATAAGCGCGGTGGATAACATATAGTGTGCGTTTTCAGGCACACTCAATAAGAATAAGCGCGGTGGATAACATATAGTGTGCGCTTTCAGGCACACTCAATAATAATAATAAGCGCGGTGGTTTTTAAAGAGTGTGCTCTTTCAGGCACACTCAATAAGTGCGGTGGATAACATATAGTGTGCGCTTTCAGGCACACTCAATATTAAGAATATGCGCGGTGGATAACATATAGTGTGCGCTTTCAGGCACACTCAATAAGCGCGGTGGATAACATATAGTGTGCGCTTTCAGGCACACTCAATAATAATAATAAGCGCGGTGGATTTTAAAGAGTGTACTCTTTCAGGCACACTCAATAAGCGCGGTGGATAACATATAGTGTGTGCTTTCAGGCACACTCAATAAGAATAAGCGCGGTGGATAACATATAGTGTGCGCTTTCAGGCACACTCAATAAGCGCGGTGGATAACATATAGTGTGCGCTTTCAGGCACACTCAATAATAAGAATAAGCGCGGTGGATAACATATAGTCTGCGCTTTCAGGCACACTCAACCAGAAAAATTTCTAAAGAAATTTTGAGTGTGCCTGACTCTGGCCCCGTCACCCCCATGCATTAAATAGCTGTCAGTGTGTTTGTGTGGTCTTGTGTCTGTCAATAAGAGAGTTTTACGAAGTCTTTTATTTTGAAGGGACTTTTGTCTTCTCTGTGTGTGTGTTTAGTGAGCCAAAAAAAGGGCGTAAAAATAATAATAATAAGAATAAGAATAAGCGCGGTGGATAACATATAGTGTGCGCTTTCAGGCACACTCAATAATAATAATAATAAGAAGAAGCGCGGTGGATTTTAAAGAGTGTGCTCTTTCAGGCACACTCAATAATAAGTGCGGTGGATTTTAAAGAGTGTGCTCTTTCAGGCACACTCAATAATAATAAGAATAAGCGCGGTGGATAACATATAGTGTGCTCTTTCAGGCACACTCAATTATGTTTTTATGTCTTTTCCTGATTGTCTCCTGTCTCCTATCTGTGGTACCAAATAAAGCCATTGTAACGTTGGGCTGGAGATTGATGTTGAGCACCTCTGACAAAGTTTTAAAAATTGCAGACCAGAAGATTGTCAGGGAGTGTTATGGCACCTGTCACAGCCTGCATCTATATTTTTGTCAGTTTTGCTTTAGAGTAGTGAGTACGATGAAAAATCTTGAATTGTATTTGTCAAGTGTTTTGTCTGTGCAAGCTTTCCCACACTTGGAAGGGCCTCACTCTCTTTTTCAAAAACCAGACCCAGGACTTCACTCAGTGCATTTAAACTTCTTTTAATTCGTTCTTTGCACAGGTGATAAATCAAAAACATCCAAAATTAGACAGATTATAATAGCACATACAGCTAAATATCACTTGAAAAGAAAAAAAAACCCAGACACACTTGTCACTTTAACTTTTACAAATGTTAAAAAAAAAAAAAAAAGATTTTAGCAGTAGCTTCAAATGAAATTATATTAGAGACTCATTCAGACTCATTAATTATTCCCATTTTAGATTTTTAACTAAATTAAATGTTTTAAACCACGTATTTTACCAGGCTTTTAGAGTTTTTTAGACCTTTTCCTTGCCCGTTTCTTCAAGAAGCGTCCGTCGACTCAGCGTGTGCACACAAAGCCTTCCTGCCCTGCTCCCCCACTCAGCTGATTACACCTCCACCTCCCCCATGGTGCCTCACACACAGTGGAAAGGTTCGGTGTGGGCAAGTGTGCGTGCGCATTCCCTGCTCAGTACCCAGTACACAGTGGGACAGTCAGTTTTCACCTTAGGGCGCTTGGCATTACCTCTGACTCGACAGTATTATATTTAATTTTGCACAGGAGGTAATGTCGTTTACTCTTTGTAGAGCACTGTTCCAGGCACCCTGATCTTTACAACTGTTGTGTTTTTAAGAGAGGCAATACAGTCATGAATTCTTGAAATTAGCCTCTTTGGGTTGAAAGGAGTTTCTAGTAAATTGTCTAAAGCAGAAACTGAAGGTATTTATGGAAAGTTGGGATCATGGCGCTGAAGAAAATGGAGGACTTGGAAATACCGGAACAGGTTAGACTGAGGGAGGCTGAATTTTAATGATAATTCACCAAAGCTTGCAAACACACCGTTTATGTACATGTCCTTAAACTCACTAATGCCTTGTCTTAGTCATAGATTAAATTCAGAGTCTAGTTTGGCTGGGGGGAAAAGGTGATTATCATGTAGAGGGCTAATGTGGAGAAAGCTGTTGAACCCAAAATTCCGTCTGAATTGAGACCATATCTTGAGGGTATTTATCACAACAGGATTGTTGGTAAAATCTGAGACAGAGAAAGGAAGGCTGGAAGCAACCAGGGCTCTGAGAGATGTCGAGATGCAAGAAGCAGCTTCAAAGTGGCACCAATCTGTGTCAGGAGTGTGGAGCCAGTAAATAATTTTTTGAACATTTGTGGCCCAATAATAATGACAAAGATTTGGAAGAGCTAACCCACCCTTTGATTTAGGTCTCTGTAGCAGTTCCAATCTTGTTCTAGGTTTCTTACCGTCCCATATGAATGAGATAAAAGCTTTATCAATAGATTTAAAGAAATATTTGGGAAGAAAGAGTGGGATACACTGAAATAGATATAAAAATTTGGGGAGAACATTCATTTTAATACAGTTCACTTTCCCTGCCAATGAGAGATGAAGTGATTTCCATTTCTTCAGATCTAATTTGACTTTCTCAAATAGCGGACATGTCCAATCTTTTTTATTAAACACATTGTAGGAGGTTATGGAAATACATGTCCTTTTTCCCGAATGATTTTATGTAACAACTGAATTGAATTGAATTGAATGTATGTGACATATGGTGCCAATGGCATCTATAGGGCACTCTACTACTATTTAGAAAACACATTACATAAGTCAGTTGTATGAAAAGAGACATTATCAGGTGAAACAAAACACTAAGTTCATTTAAAGAAGAAAGTATACAGGTTACATACATAAATTCTGTCATTAGTCTGTCAAAAGTGTATTTCTAGGTAGAAAGGTAACAATGAGACAAACATAACACAACTATGACTGATATCAGAGTTGATTGATCATATACTGCTGACAGGAGGCTTTTCAGTGCCTCAGAAACAGCAGCAAGTAGCACTTCTGAGGTTCTACACCACAAGCCACAGACCCACACATGGTTTATTATATGTTGTCAAAGGAAAAAATCTTAAATTCACTTTTGGTGGTTGTTTTGACTTAAATTAAAATAAAAAAAGATCATAAATCCTTTGGTTAACTGAGAAGTGATTGGAAGTTTTTTTTTCTGAAACCAAGGCTGTTTTTCATATTCTGTAGATACCAGTGTTTTACTCGAAAGCAACACTGCACAGACATGCATATCAGCACTGGCTGAGAAATTTGCATTCAGGGTTCATGTAGTCTTTCTTACTTATACACAGACTGCTCTTACATTATACATCAAAAAAATCTTCTTTTGCCTTCTGATAAGGAAAACACACATCTAATGCCGTCAAGTCTTCTAATGGGCTGTAGCAGTGGAGATGTAGCTTTGGATGAAACAACACTGCCACCCAGCGGCATGTCACACATACTGTACTGGGGCAAATAAAAGAAAGTGCTTTCATATGACTGATTGGCTCCCTGGTTACCAGACTGGTTTGCCTTTTTTGTGGAATTGGAACTGCATGCTAATTAAATATTTATTTAGTATTTTGTGGTTCTGACCTGTATCATGTATCTGCTTAGACTGAAGGACAATTTCTTTGAATTTTCATTGCTTTTCTTAAGAAAGAATGCATTTTGTGGTTTAGTTGGGATAACGCTATTAAGCCAGAGATTAAGCTAAATAGTGTCACATTTTTATGTGCTGTAATGGTTGTTTTTTGGAATGTATTAATTGGAGACATTTATTGCTGAGAGGGGTATGAATTGTGTTTTGTCAGAAGCATAATGTCACCTGGACTCTTACACCTTTGTTGTCTTTATAGCAATTACCACTACTGCAATAAGGCTTGGACTTTGTGTTATTTTTGACATTTTTGTCACTGTGTTTGTCACCATAGCAAATAAACTCTGAACTAAATTCACACTGTAATACACAGTGGGAGACAAAATTGAAGAGAGCAGGAACAATTTAATGGAAGAGAACACAACTCATCCTTCCATGACTAGACAAACAACCAAAACAGTATATATAGTATGCATATATCGTACACACTGTATATGTATGACATACAAAACCTGATGAGATTCAGGGCATATCAAACTGGATGCTGAGAACCAGGGTGAGAAGTAGAGCCAAACCAAAGCCACAAACTGGCAGGCTGTCGGGTGGATGATCATGGCCCCAGGTCCTGTTCAGCATATCAATGACCCTCACAACACTGAAAAGAAAACTGAAAAGATCCCTCAAACAAACAGTGACCGGATAAAATAAACGGGCTGTAGTTTAGACTCTGTCTTTGAATTTACTCCACATATTGCAGTCATGGAATATTTGGGAATGGTGTTGTTTTTATTATATATTTAGTCTCTGTTTTTCAACATTAGACTCTCCATCTCCATCTGTAATTGAAATTTATGTATGTAGACAGGCAAGAACCATAAAATAGCATTATCATGTCTGCTTTAAATATGAAGTGTCCCTTTAACCTACTAAGCTATAGATACATAGCATACATACACAAACACTGCAACCTGATTAGATAGGGGGGCTTATGTCAGGTTTCTGGTGTCATGATGGTGACCCACTTTTAACTTAATTTTACTAATTATACTGTCAGTGCTTCACTGTCAGAGATTAATATCATATCAAAATGTGTCACTAACTGGACCACTGATCAATCAGATCACTGATCAATACTCACCATAGCTTTATTTTATATTTATTTCATTTTTATCTGTATTTATATCTCCATCTGACTAGTTACCATGTGCAATATTACTAATATCTTGCCACGTTATTATTTCATGACACTACCTTAGCAATATTATTTGTATCTGCCACTTATCTTTGCAGTATTATTTATATCATACCACTTACCTCTGCCATATTATTATTTATATCATGCCACTTTCACCTTTAGTACATATCCTTGCACATCTGTACTCTTGTACGTTGTTTGTTATTGGTTTTCTTATATACTGTATGGGCTGAAGGATACTTTGGTCTGTTGTTGTTTTGCCCTTTCTATTTTTATTTTTATCCAATATTGTACTTCTGTAGTGTATATTACACCCTTGCTGCTGAAACAAAAGAATTTGCCCATTCTGGGATAAATAAAGTATAATCTAATCTAATCTAATCTAATCAGTCATCAGTACTACAGTATCATAACAAAAGTCCTCCTGAGTTACAATAATGTAATAATTCATGGTTCTGATTCTGTCATGTATCGTAGTGGTGAAGAAGCTGTAGAGTTCAGTGTGAACAGACAGATGATACCAGCTGCATCATATGGGGTATTTTCAGGATCACCAAAGTTAGTCTGAGTGAAGCAGGAACCCAAAGACAGACAGAGGCCTCATGACAGCAGCTGCTATGCTGATTTGGAGGTCTAACCTGCGTCTTGACAGTCCACTTCCTCTCTGCTTCTTTTACTTCATCTGTCTCTTTTTCCTGGATGTCTGCATGCACAGACAGAGAAGTACCTCAGTGCGTTATGATTCTCTTGTGGTAGGCCTAAGTCACATCCCATAGTACAATGAATCACCTGAATACTCAGGTGCGGCTTGGGTTGTGAAACAAATGAACCAACCATGTCTTGTTGATTATGAAATCTGTTCAGATGCGATCGAGCTGTATGTTTTTCTCTTTACTTGCTTTTTTATGAATTATCACTTCCACTATGCTAACAATCGTTATCATAGTGGAAGTTGTTAGCTGCCACTATGCTAGCAATCGTTAGCAGTAAAAGAGAATCACTACAAGGCCCCAGCGAGGATCGAACTCGCGACCCCTGGTTTACAAGACCAGTGCTCTAACCACTGAGCTATGGAGCCACGATCAACCGGGCCGAAACCCTATAACTTATATTAAGTATAGATCATCTAGACAGCTAATTCCGGATGATTCGTGAGTCAAACCTGACAGGTTACCTGTCAAAAGACACGGACTATGTTTTTAAGTTCGTCCGCAGGTTTGAGCAACGTTGCAATGTTGATATGTGACGTGGTTACAGACTCTTCTCTGAAAATAGAGAAATGTCGATTTATCAGACAGGCTACCTGTTTGGGAAGTCAGCAAGCTAAATGTTTTAATTCCAATGATTTACCATTGAAATACATCAACATTCAACACGTTTGTTAATGCAACAATGCCAAGCATTTAAATTAAACAATGCTACATAAATAATTTAAAGTCTGTAATGAACATCTTAAAATAAAGTTTTGCTCTGTTGGAAAATAAAATAACTGAATTCCACCTTTGTACTTCCTGGGATGCTTTAATGAAATTATTTTCTTGTTGATGCCCCCTCTACTTATATCTACAATCAGTGAAATACACCTTGTTCAAAGCATAACGTATTGTGGTTACACTGTATTTTACAAGATTTCTCCCTTTCCTTTTTATTTGACAAAATACAGCAATTTCAGATTAGATTTATGCCACTTAAGAGTTATGCTGCTGGAAATTTGATGGCACATCACTATGTGTTGGTATTCTTGATCAAAGGAAGAAGAACATTCTTTCCCAAGATCTTATTGAAAAGACAGACATTTAGCATGGATTCAATTAATTATAATTAGCTCTGATTTCATAGTAATCAAACATTTAGACTTCTACAACGTAGTCCGAGTTGCCACAGATCACCCCGGCATCTTCATAGTGGGCACAGTTATGTGTCCCCACACCACTGTGTTTGCAGTTCAGCAGGCTGGACTCAGTCCCATCACACTGAACATCATCAAGAAGAATCCGCAGATCCTTCCCCTCTCCAAACTCTGAATTCTTGGCTGCCTTTAGAGCATACCGGAAACCTAGCTGCTGGCAAACCACTTCAGCATTCTTGATGGTCCATAGGTCATCACACACAGTGCCCCACTCCCCGTCTATGTAGATTTCCACCCGTCCATGGTCACTGCGGCCTTGTTCATCCCCAACCAGTCTCACCGCTCCATTCTGGAGCTCGGGCGCACCCTGCACTCTGGCTTTGCCCTTTCTGCGTCTGCCTTTCCGCCTTGGATGTCTGGGTGGTTTGGGTGTAGTTGTGGTTGGCAAAGGGGTGGTCGGGCCTGGTCCTACTTCATCCAAACTGTCTATGAGCTCTCTGAGCCAGTTAGTGGACTCTGTGGGTTGTGGCACATCTTCATTTTTGCTTGGTGGCTCGATGCTGATTAATGCTAGTGGAAGAGTGATTTAAAAACATTAATATTATTTGGCCAACTATGTGTATAACAGCATGGTACAGATATCAGAGTTTTCCGCACTACTCAGTAGTGAGGTCAAAGTGTTATGGAGGTAGACTCACTTTCCTGGGGAACAAACTTGATAAGGTTACTTTTCACTCTGACAGGTAGAGGATCATAGTGACATTGTTTTGGTGGAGCGCGTCTGAAAAACAACAAATAACAAACCAGAATGAAATTCTGTTGCAAGAAGAAAAGACAAGCATAGTACAAGCAGGTAAACACACAAGTATCTAATTTTTCTAAAAAAAAAAAAAAAAAAAAAACATTTCAAAAAAAGTATTTTGAAATTTTGATTGTTTTTTCCGTTCTGGGCTACTGTATAAACATAGCAGTTCATCATGCTGGACTCTGTGGAAGAGGACCCATAGCGTCTGTAGATATAAATGCTTCATGCTTTTATATATATATATATCTTTATTAGAATTTTGTAGATTACAGGTTACAAAAACAAGGACACGCATCAGGAAAAAAACATAGCAGAAATAAAAAGAAAAAAGAAAAAAAGAAATATTACTAACACTACTGCATGACTGGCACTAGCATCTTAGCACAAGTACTAAGTAATGAAAGCTGGATGGCTGGTCAGTGTCAGTGTCATATCTGTCAAGGTGAACCAGAAATGGCTGCCATATATATCTGAAAATGAATTAAGATTGTCCATCATACCATGTTGAACTTTCTCCATAAGTAATATACCGGTAAGCTCACTTAACCAGATCTTAAAGTGAGGCAGAGTATCTGACTTCCAGAGTCTTTCTTTGCAATGACCATTCCATAGATAATTGTATTCTGTACCCAAACATTGTGCTTTATTAGAGAAGAAGCAACCCCAAATGCAATCTCCAGGTCAGGTTCAAACACACAGCTGTACATATCAGACAACCACTTAAATATGTCACACCAAAAATTTAACAGTTATGGACATGTCCAAAAAGGTGGGTACACAACCCTCTGCAGATTTACTGTCACATGTCTGTCACATGAAGAGGAAATTTAGGAAAGACTCTGTGCTGTTTAGTTTTTGAATACTGAAGCCTGTGCATCACCTTAAATCGGATTAATTGGTGAACAAGATCGGGTCCTACTAAGGATGGGATCAATGTGGATCAGTCGCAATGGCAAAGAGCAATGGGCTGAGGGTGCAACCCAAGCGTGTCCCTCGGTGTAATGGTGATGGCACTAATCTATCTTGGGTTGCGAGGATGGAGGAAGGTCGAATGATGAAAGCATGACGAATGAGCATACAGTATTGTAATCCACAAAACAAATTGACGACCAAATCCAAATTCCTCAAATACCTTCACCATATATAGGCCCATTCATCTGATCAAAGGCCTTCTCTTCTACTCTTGACTTGGCTAACTTCCAGCTCCCTTCACTGGTCAGGAACAGTTCAAATGAGCTTGATGGCTGGCAAACAAATTCAGTGACACAACCATCTACTGCTGAGAGAAATGCAGAGAGAGCCAAGAGCTGTCTGAAGCAATGTCAGAGAAGGGAGATTTAGTATGGTAGGCCTTTCACACTACTGCCAACACGGCTTCATTTCCCTTCTTTACTAAAACAGAAACAGGCATATAGCCTTCAAATTCAGCTGAGAAAACACAGACTTAAGCTCACATCCTAGCCAAGTATGATCATGATATGAACATCCCTTGGGCTCACAGAGAACAATGACATGCCTGTTTTTTTTTTTGTTTTTTTTGCTTGTTTGTTTGTTTTTTTTGACTGTGATCAGATGTGTGTTTTCCATGAAACAGTGAATGTGTCTCTATGCAGTCACTGTATATGAAAAATTACGCAAGATGATGAAGAAGCAGAAAGAACCAAAGTAATGATTGTATTACTGACCTTGAGGGATCCACCACTTTATAAACAACTCCTGAAGGTGATGTAGCACTTGGTACTCCAGTTGACATGAAGTATAGCTCACCTGAGAGAAAAGAAATAAAACATTATTCCAGGAGGTTACACAAGAAAACATATTTCAAAATTACAATGAATTCGTGTTGTGCATGTGTTCATGCGTTACCAGCTTCATCCTCTGCGAAAGAGATGATGTACTGGTGGTAGTTGTTGATGAGTCCAGGAAAGGTGCAGGTAATGCCCATTCCCATACAGATCTCATTGTATTTCCATTGCCCTGTGTTTGTGTCCTCCTGTAGACTCATCAAACGCCTGGAAAAGGATCAAACTCTAATGTCTAATGTCTCTAATGTGCAGTGCAGTGTTTATGATAATGTTTATGATAACACATTTTACAGTATGTGATGACAGTATAATTATTTTTTTTTTATATGATTAAGAGTTTCAAAAGTTGTTTTTTCCCTAAAACTAGTGGATTTTTACTGAAGACACACATTTGTTTTAAGAAAATAAGACTTGTAGGACTAATTAACAACAATTGTTTAGTAAAGTGAACATTTTTACAGTGCATGCAGTATGTCAAATGTCTATCTACAAAAATTACAGATCAAAAATTACAGATAAAGATCAAGAAAGTTGATCAACTAGTCCACAGACTTAATGTTATTTCTGAAATTCTGAAATGCAGATATTGCAGGCAGCTTGCAGCAGTTATCTTCAGGTCTGACATCATTATCTCGTTCTCAAGAAAATATGCTGTTAACTAGATTAAACCTTACCCACTCATGAAGTCTCCAAATATATACATGCCGTTCAGGTTGGGGTATTCACAGCCTCTGTACACATAGCCACCAGTCACTGACTTGCCCATCTTGTGAGGATATGCATAAATAGGCAGGACATCATCTGTGAAAATGTGTGTAAGTCATTATTGAAATTACAGTTTCTCCTTCAACTCTGTTAGTCATTTGTTAACAATGAAGCCACATGTGTTTATTAGTGAAAATATGAATGGATCAGTCAAAGTGGATAACTCATGATTATGTGCCCAGATGAGATCACATCTATGCATATCTGATGGAAATGGATTTTAAGTAAACAAGAAAATATGACCCCATTTTATTTTATAATTCATTTTTAGCACATTATTTGAAAGTAGAGATCCTTCTCTCTCTATTGTATATAATGATGCTTTATCCTGACCTTAAAGCATCATCAACTTGACTTGAAACAAGAACTAACACAGGATGTTTGAAGTGACTGGTGATACAATTTTATACCATGACCGTGAACAATGTAATTCTTTAAATTGATTAGTTATTTATTAATACAACACATAATTCTTTAAATTGATTAGTTATTTATTAATACAACACATAACAGTTAACATTTTATGGTCACTGATTATATAGCTGTCCATCTACAGGCTGATCCACATTCTGCTTACAGGACATACACAGTGAGTTTCCTGAAGTAGATGCGGTTAGTTTCATTGTAATTATCAGTTCATGTCCTTTAATGCGTGACAGTAGAAAAAAAGATTAGTGACGAGTACTACCAGTGGCCAAGAGTGTACAGCTTTCTTTCCAACACACAGTACATTCAGTACAACATTCAATCCAGACAGGAAAAGTGACATTAGTTGAGTGTGCCTGAAAGCGCACACTATATGTTATCCACCGCGCTTATTCTTATTGAGTGTGCCTGAAAGAGCACACTATATGTTATCCACCACGCTTATTATTGAGTGTGCCTGAAAGCGCACACTATATGTTATCCACCGCGCTTATTATTATTATTGAGTGTGCCTGAAAGAGCACACTATATGTTATCCACCGCGCTTATTATTATTGAGTGTGCCTGAAAGCGCACACTATATGTTATCCACCGTGCTTATTGAGTGTGCCTGAAAGAGCACACTCTTTAAAATCCACCGCGCTTATAATTGAGTGTGCCTGAAAGCGCACACTATATGTTATCCACCGCGCTTATTCTTATTATTGAGTGTGCCTGAAAGAGCACACTCTTTAAAATCCACCGCGCTTATTGAGTGTGCCTGAAAGAGCACACTCTTTAAAATCCACCGCGCTTATTATTATTATTATTATTGAGTGTGCCTGAAAGCGCACACTATATGTTATCCACCGCGCTTATTGAGTGTGCCTGAAAGCGCACACTTTATGTTATCCACCACGCTTATTCTTCTTATTGAGTGTGCCTGAAAGCGCACACTATATGTTATCCACCGCGCTTATTATTATTCTCACGCCCTTTTTTTGGCTCACTAAGGATCCCAGAGTTTTTGTCGCACATACACAAAACGGGTGTCAAAACGACCGGCTCGGCCGGGGCTTGTAGGCAATGTTATTTCCAAAGAGTTTCGGCAAACGGTTTTGCCAAAAACCACGCCAAAAAATGAATGGGTGTGTATTGCGAGAATTTTTGAGAGCTAGAGTGAGTGATATCATCGCTAGAGTGTAGAGAGAGAGAAAACTTTGTCAAAAAATAAATTTGTAAACTGCGACTGTGTCCGCAAATGTCAAGCTACAGAAATCATTTATAGCTAGAAACGTAGGAAAATTTGTCGTCTCACTCATATTCGCTGTCACAAAGCTGTCAGATGTATAGTTTTGGTGGGAGACGCAAAGATGCGGCACTAACACCCATGTTCTGCCCAATATACTCCCATGTTAATTTGAGAGGAGAAATTTCCAGAAGGGCAGGGAGTACCTGGTCTTTACCAGATGATTCTGACCAGAGTTTTTAAGATTTAGGTCTCATACTGGGCAGAGAACTGGTAGACAAGAAGCCCCCGCTCACAGATATTTCGGCTTTTGGATACGACACACCATTTGGCATTGAACACCACCTCTTCGAGGGGCTTCATTCAGAGATTTTCTGTCTTTCACTGTGAGATAGTCCATTGCAGCAGCTGTGACTAATTGCTCTGACCTGCAGCTCACCCTGATTGCTTGGCAACCCGAAGCCTGCCTTTGACTAACTTTGTTGAAGTCAATCAACAAACCATATTGTCTAACTTTGTTGAAGTCTCTGTATGATATCAATGACTAATCAAGACTACATTTTTAATGTCAGCCATTTTACCCTTATTCTCACATAGATAAATCACACACAGACACACTGCACATAGACAAGACAAAATTCTTTCGAAATAAGAGTCCCTTCAAAACAAGAGTTTGTAAAACTCTCAGATTAACAGACAAGACCACACACACACACAAATACACACACACAGACAGATGCACAGACAAACACATGCGCACACACACACACAGACAAGACAGAAGGCTTTCAAAATAAGAGTCCCTTCAAAATAAAAGAGTTTGTAAAACTCTCAGATTAACAGACACCCACACCCACACAGACACAAATTGACACACACAGACAGATGCACAGACGCGCACACTGTGGATATAGATATACACCGCGGCCACACCAAGCTGAGATTATAATTAAAGGTAATCAAGTGCAAATATGTAATCACAATGTTTAAGGGGTGGATCTGGGCGAGACTAATAGAAGGTGATTGTTAGGGTGTGTAACGTAGAGACACAGATAATGCAAAGAGGTCACGCCCTATGAATGGTTAACTCAGGGATGAAGGGCTAACTCAGGAATAAATGGTTAATTCAGGAATGAAGGGTTAACTCAGGAATGAATGTTTAACTCAGGATAGGTTTTGCAAAACGGCAATGAGAACAAGAAGTGTAAACATCCTGTGACTTGCCAGTATACAGATTTATATGGTAAAAACAACGGAAGCAGGAAGAAGGGGAAGTGATGTTTAGGGGAAGGACTCAGCAGGGGTTAAAAACCGAGAATCAGGGAATACTCACTAGATCTCACCCAGCTACTCGCTGTAACAGATGTATTTTTCTGTAGTGGGATCTCCAAAGGCCTTTGTTAAAGATTGAATAAATGCTTTAAACTGATCAACGTCTTCATTGGAACTTTCTTTTGCATCAACCAACTCGGGGAGGTAACGTAGGATTGCTGCAACAACACACACACGCACACACACACACACACACACACACACACACACACACACAACAAAAGTCTTTCAAAATAAGAGTCCCTTCAAATAAAAGACTTTAAAACTCCCATTAACAGACACAAGACCACACAAACACGCACAAACACACTGACAGCTATTTAATGCATGGGGGCGACGGGGCCAGAGTCAGGCACACTCAAAATTTCTTTAGAAATTTTTCTAGTTACTTTTCCTGTCTGGAAAGAGCTCTCATGATGATTGTGTGTAATGAAAAACTTGGCCTCCAGATTCTTAACCTTTGCTCACACAAATACAATTGGAAACCACTGCTGTTTGCAGTTGGAAGAGGGTAAGCCATTAGTAACCATGCTGGCATCTGTGATCACAGGAACTGCCTACCTAGTGAGCTGTTGGCACACAGCTTCTTATCGTAGCAGGAGAAGCCCTCTTTGGCTCTCCACCCATAGTTTCGACCTTTCTCGATGATGTCGATCTCTTCAAACTTGTTCTGGCCCACATCTCCGCAGATGATGCGGCCTTTGCCCTGTTTCGTGTGAGGGTCGCCCCGATCCACAGAACACCTCCACATATTGCGGACACCGTAAGCATAAATCTCAGGTCGTGCTCCCTGCTCATGTATGAAGGGGTTATCTGGAGGAATTCTGTACAATGGACCTTTCTCATTGTCATCCACGTCAATTCGGAGAACTTTACCCAACAGAGCTGACCTAAAGCAGATGTGGCAGTATAGAAATGTCACTTTTAATATGAAATGCACAGAAACATCATAATCCGCTTTCTATATTGTAACTAAACATGAATCTAACAGTGTCCCTGGAGTTCTTTGCTGCATTTTCAAAAGTTGGGTACATCTTAGCTACTTTAGATCATTTGAAGGTGGCTAGATTCAGTTTTTTAAAGACATCTTACTTGTTCTGGGCATTCCCATGTTTTCCAAATGGGTCTCCTGCCATTCCACCATCTCCTGTGAAGATATACAAGTAGCCATCATCTGCAAATAGAAGTTGCCCTCCGTTGTGGTTTGATGCTGGTTCATCAATCTCGAGAATGACCCTGGAAGTAAAGTGGATAAGAAGAGAAGAAATAGGGAAGTCTGTTCCACTGCATGCACAGTTTGAAATGTGTCAAAATGAGAACAGGGACCTGGTCGACCACTTTGTGAAGTGGTGTGGGGAGAACCACCTGCAGCTGAACATGTGGAACGGATGTGGATTTAGTGCCATCATACAAGTACCTGGGTGTCACACTGGACAATAAACTGGACTGGTCCACTAACACAGAGGCCTTCTACAAGAAGGGCCTGAGCCGGCTTTACTTCCTGAGGAGGCTCAGGAGGCTTTAATGTCTGCAACAAGATGTCGCAGATGTTCTATCAGTCTGTTGTGGCGAGCACCATCTTCTTTGCTGCGGTGTCCTGGGGTGCAGGCATCAAGGCAAAGGATACCAACAGACTAAACAAACTTATCAGAAAGGTCTGTTGTTGGTTCTAAGCTTGTCACCCTGGAGGAGGTGGTGGAGGACAGGATGCTGGCAAAACTGCTGGCAATCATGGACAATGCCTCTCACCCCTCCACAAAACACTGGACAAGCTAAAGAGCAGCTTCAGCAACAGACTCATTCAACCCCGGTGCTCTAAGGAACGATACAGAAAATCGCTCCTCCCTACAGCAATAAGACTTAATAACTCATCTACCTCTGTCAGAGCCGCTATCACAGAATTGGACTAAATCTACCTGTCACCTTTGCACTGTGTAGCCTGTACAACACTCCAAATACTGGAACATATTATCATATCATATGTGATATGTGTTAATATTAACTGTATTGATATTATATATCATATTATATATGTCATTATATATCAGATTTATACTAATAATAATATTCTTATCTTTTTATACATTCTATCGACATATTTTCATATTCATAGTATATTATTTATAGTATGTATATCTTGTATAGTATAATATAGTATAGTATAAGTATTTATTATGCATATATTATA